>CM060956.1:37366993-37404493 GCA_030765055.1 Mantis religiosa
AAATTAATCTGCATCCACCACCATCGCATCATAATCCATTCTAAGGAAATCCGCTTCAGATGTGTCATGAAGACTTTTTTAAAAAAAGGTCTCACTATACCAACCTACCATTACATTGACAATTTTTCTAACATTCTGATTTTATGAACACTTTTTATTAAACTACTATATTGTATTTTTTGCAGCCCCTGAGGTGCTCTTAGTTCTGGACGAAAAACTTGTGAACCGTAAGAGACAAAATCTTACTGCAGAAAAACTATAGGTCTCGTTAAAACACACAATCTCTTGTGTTTTGAGAGAGTTCTTGTTGTTACTCTTGAGTTTTCTAACGTCTACGTAGTTCTCACATGGCAAATCGTTATTCCTTTTTTCCCTACTGCACAAACGGGAACGGTATTTCAAAGGTGTAACATACCGATGAATTCTTAATAGATTTGAATATCACTTAAAGGCTAATACATTCTCATATTCCCTTTGTACCTACAAGTAAATATTGTGTAATAGATGTTAAATCATTTCCATAAATGTCATATCTCGGTTATCATGAAGTACGTAACGGAATGGGCGTTGTAGGTATAATTTTACAACAGTAGAGAAAAGCGCGTAGAGTAACACATCAGGTCCTTTTGTCTTTTCCAGATCCAATTTGCTATCAATTTGGCAACAGTGGTCCTGTGAGTAAATAAGTTCAGAGAGTGGAACATGTGCATGGCAAGTCTAGGTTAAGGTTGAGCAAATTGAAGCAATTATCTCTAATGCATACCCTTGCTTATGCATTTACATTGGTACAAACTTCAAGTCTTAAACAGAAAACAACAAAAACAAGTACCACTATATTCATATGCCTTTCTTTACCTATTATCGTTTATTTTATGTCTATAATTATGCTTCTATGTGATTACGAGCAGTTAATAAAAATAAATTTTGAAATAAAGAAAATAGATTTGTTAGACATTTTGTTTGTACGTATAAAGGAGTAGAGGAAACCAAATCGATAGAAAAATCTTTAAAGAACGCTATATTTTGGTTTGAAATGTCCATAATCTCCCCAAGATATTGCTAGAAACAACTGAATAGCGGCCTGCCTCGGTAGCATGGTAGATGGTAGCATGTCTGCCTCACGTTCAAGAGGTCCCGAGTTCGAATCTCGCTTAGGGTGAGTTACCTGGACAAGGTTTTTCCGGGGTTTTCCCTTATCCTGATAGACGAATGTCGGTAACTCTGAGCTCCATGGACCCCGGACTCATTTGAGCATCACTTCACCCATTTCATTCATCGTCCGATATGACTTAACGTTGGTGGACGTAAATTACGAAACAAATAAAAACAACTGAATAGCGACAGAACTTGAGGCGGTCCGGCCCGTAGCGAAACAAGTCAAGCTCTCCCTTCTGCTCAACGCCTCACAATTAAGGATTGGTGGCGTGCGGAGGTTAAGGATAGGGAGATTGGAACAGGCTCCAGGTGACTTTTGATGTAGCTCGTGCGAGAGTCCTCATCTGAGCTTCAGGGAGTGGATGCGTCCTGACTTGTTGTGGGTCCAATGAAGAAGACACCTCGAATTTTCCAGATGAAAAATCACGTGAACAAATATTTATTTTCCATTTGGCTGGTACCTATCCGCACTTACCATCAATGTTCAAATTTTCCAGTTTTGGACCTAATTCCAAGTCGCTTTCTCTTCTCCTACGGTTAGATAAACTATGCCCGCTCAGGTTTGCATAGGTCCGGGCTAAATTCTGCAGTCTGTTTTTAAAATCACGTACACAGGTTCCAAGAAAACTTGGACCAGACAGTCCGGAGCCCTAGGGTACCTCAGGCTAAGTCAAGCAATGGCTAAAGTTTCCGGCCAAGTTAAAATGTGTGAACCTGAGTATCCAAGGATGTCCAGGAAAAAATAGGTTGAGAGAGACATTTGTGTAAGACAATAATTGGTGTAATATATATAATTCTTACTTATAGCCTGACTGTCCCTGTAGATCATCATCATCATCATCATCATCATCATCATCATCATCATCATCATCATCATCCTCATCATTGTTATCACATAGGGACTGCTTCAAACTTTAAAGGGGGGAACGAAAAATGTGAATCAATGGCTGATGCCACAAAGGAAGTTATTTGAAATAAATTGCCATATAAAAATTTCCACATTTAATGAAGTACGTTTTATCCATATCGTAAGATTATCACAGAATTTTCGTTATTTATATTCAAAACATTCCCATTAAATTTAATAATATACATAAATTTAGTTTTGTATTAAGATTCTATATTAAGTTTTGCGTGGAGGTAATCTTCTTGTAAAGCTTTTTATTCAATGGTTTGGGCATACTAAACAAATGAGATAAGAATTTTCAACTTGTGTTTAAACAACTAAACAAATGAGGTAAGAGCTTTCAATTTGTCGTGTTTAAACAAGCTCGTAACTACTTTTTCTGTATTTATGCGGCCACCAAACGTCTACCCTAGTGAAATTTCGAAGTCATATTTTTGTATAATGCCTCTATGTATAGTTAAGATGGCAGAGGACAAAATACTGTCGATACTGTAGCTGCATGCAGCTTGGCAGCAGACAGAAGAAAAATGAACGCTTTCAACATACACACTTTTGATTTTAAAAGTAAATAGCCAATATATCACAGAAACGTTTGCAAAATTAAGGTTATCAGGGTCACACAGCTGCTATAAAGAAGGAATGCAAGCATAAACAGCAAAAAATGAAACAACCCAATGACCTCAATCGTGTTTGACTGCAATCTAAATAGTCTTTAAACCAGTAATATCAAGTTGGGTAAATGTTTGATAAGAAATGTTGTACATTACGTTACTTACATTTTAGTTTGCTCAAAGTATCAATAGATTTAGGTGAATTTAGCAGCATTTATGTGAATGTTGTCAAAAATACTCATATTCCATAGCATTAAACCATTAATCAAAGTATAAATAAAAGAAAACAAAATCGGATGTGTAGTAATCGGTGGCACTTTCTCATTTTTATAAAAATTATTCTTACAGAAGGTTGATATTCTAACACTGCAACTTTGGGAGAATATAATACATAATTGGGAGATTACATTACACTATTTAGATCTCAGAGAAAATGTTGGAAGTGTCATCCACCAGCATCTATACATGTTTGCACTCGTCTTACCATATTCTCTGAAGTTTTACGGAGAGTATCCTCGTCAATGTTACTTATATCGGTTCGAATGGATTCCTTGAGAACATTAATTGTCCGTGGCCTATTCTTGTACACTATTTTTTAGATACCTCCACAAGAAAAATATCCGGTGAGGTTAGGTCAGAGGATCTGCGGGGCCACAGACCTTTCGAGATTATTGGATTACCAAAGAAAGTGGTTACAAATTCCATGGTGTCATTAAATGTATGGCATGCTGCTCCATCTTGCTGTAAATAACCTTCTCTCAATTCTATATCATCCAGCTGCTCCACAAATGTATTGAAGATACCCATATAAACTTCAGTCGTATCAAAGAAAATGAAACCAACGTTCCATAGATGCTGGTGGAGGACACTTCCAACATTTTCTCCGAGATGTAAATAGTGCAATGTAATCTCCCAACTGTGTATTATATTCTCCCAAAGTTGCACGTGTGTACTGTTATTGGTTCAAAAGTTATGGGCTATTGAAATGGTTCAGGTTTATATGGATCAAAGTATAGGTACCTACAGCATGTTATTAGTTGAAATTCCATGCGCATTCCAGAACCACGAGAAAAATACAAATAAAGACTTACCAGTTTAAATATTTGAAAATTGAAGTAAATAACAAATAATATGCTGGGAAATAAACCACTAATATTTGTTTTAATTAACTTTGCCCCGCTGAAAAATATCCCTCCGCGTGCTCCTGCCTTCCCCTTTCCCCTAAGTTATCGGCTAATGTTTCCGGCAACGTGGGCGTTGCTAGCACGTCACGTGGAAACTTGCAGTAAACGTCTTAATAATTGCCAGGTAGATAGCTAAAATCATGTAAATAAAGATGTGACAGCATGCAGAAATACAAGTTTTTAATGAAACGGAACTGTCCCGTTGAATGGTAATGTATGACAAATATAGCTAAAGCAAGGTCAGGGATAAAAGTAATATAAACAACTACGCAACGACTACAGATAAACGCACGTGCTATCGTCTGTCATCCCGAGAGAGGCAGGTTTGAAGCAAAGGGTCCTCCTCTTTGTTTCGTTTAAGAATTAACAGGCAATCACAGATAAATGAACTCTGTTACGTGATGCATTTAATTCGTGGGATACGAAAATATAAATAGGAATTATCTTGAACATATTAAGATATTATCACCATGTTAAATAAACTCATTTTTACCTCAACAGTCTATACCACGACACCAGCCAATGAGAGGTGATAAGGTCACGTGAGCGTTAGAAAATACGGGGAAAGCTTATTTGAAACAAGGATTATAAACTTTTATTTCACATAAACTATGTGCTTTAAGGGTATCTTCATTTCTTGTGCAGTAAAGTTCCATTTATTTTATTTACATTTACAAAATATTCCAACTCATTCACAACTAAGAGAATTTTATAGATTTTTTCCTTAAAGTTCAAAATACATATTTTATTTGCCGAAAACATCATAAAGCTCATGCTAAGAGTGCTCCTCGTTTTTCTGTTTTCTTTTCTTTGTGGTTGTGCAAAGTGTATGGAATTGTAAAACCATCACAAACAGATCTGATTTTTTAAAGATCCGGCTATCGCTTTGCTCTTCTGTATTCTTATATCTACAACAGTGTATAACTCAATACAGTTTTTAGAAACAATTTGTAGAAGAGAAAATAAAAAATCACGTAAAATTAAGGCAGTTCGAAATGTTCTTTGTGTCCACCGTTGTACCAGACATTCACACCCTGCTGGGTATCGCGCACCACCGTTTCAGAACCACCGATGCCGTGATTGCATTTTGTTTCCAGCGTAAAACAAAATTATGCTTACCGCAAAGAAAACTGCATTACGCTTCCTTTTATGGGGACTTTTCAATAATGCACGCGATAGAGGCGCTGTCTAGTAGGGCTTCTGAAATCTCTTCGGTGAAAAGAAACTTTAATATTCGTGCAAATTGCTGAAACTGCAATATGGGGGAATAAAGATAGCTATTTCATATAACACTGGTTTCCAAACTTTCCCCAGCAGGCACCCGCATTTGTAAACTCTGAAGTCCCTCTTATGGAGATAGTAGTTAACATTTTCACCATAAACATGTGACAGTTTTATACGCTGAAGCAAGCCTGTGAATTAAAATATGTTAAGAATGAACCTACGTAAACAAATCATAAATATGCGAATATTCATAAGTGCATTAATACATTTTTATTTTACACCAGAAAAAAATCATTCCACGTACTAATGTTTTCAAAAGGAAGTTTAGAGCTGTCATTCAAGACAAAGCAAAATAGATCCTTAGAGAAAATTGCCGAACCTAACAAAAATAATGTTGTGTGCTGCATTTTGCTGTGAAAGCATTGCTCAAATGCGACAAGCTACTTCAGTCTGCTTCGAATTCAGTAAGTCCCGAGTTCAAATCTGGGTCTTCCCTAACCTGAGATGACGAGTCTAGGATAACTCTGAACTTCTAGGTTCCTGCACCCATTTGAGCATCATTTAAACTATTTCATTCGCCGTCCGACATGACTGATTTTCTTTAAATAAAAAAATAAATATATATCTATGCTCGTTACCTTATTTAACATTTTTTTTATTGTTTCCGTTTATTTTAGTATCTGTTTTCTTTAGTTTTACACATATACACGATACACATAAACATCCATGGCCAAAGCGGGACTCGAAACCGCGACCCTCTACGCGGTGGAACGCTAGAGACATACGCTCTAACGACAATGGCTACGAGGGCTCCGTTTAAAGGATATTAACGAATCATAAACAAAGCAAGAAACAGGACATATTGATGGGTAATTGGTCCCCCCCCCCCCTTCAAAAGCCTAACGTCACATCTGTAATAGATTTGTTACATGGCATTTTTAATGTTAGTTTTTATATGAATATTTTCATATTTTTGTCATACTTTGCTCCACCATATTCACAAGTGTTTTTTTTTTAATTTCGTGTAGGTATATTTAATATTTATTAAGAAAATCACTATTTTTATGATAGTAATCAGGTGCTTCAAGCGAAACCATACTTTGAAAAGAATTAATATGCTACTTATTTTAGTTAATTGATGGAAATCAACCATTTCTTCATACTAGCAGTATATAGGCTAAGGTTTTTGATAGTCAACATGAAAAATTCAATACCACGGGCGGGATTTGAACCACGGATCTCTTGGTCTACGTCCAGTAGGTCTTACCCATTGAGCTACTATGGCCAACTTGCCATCATGACACTAAATTCTCCATTTGACTCGTATATTTCCCCGGTAGACCACTAGGGGCTCTCGTATCCGAGATACACTATTTGTGGCGACTTACTATCGTAAGTACTTGAGTCCCAGGTTTCATCATTTAACACTTATTATTTTAGTTAATTGATGGAAATTAATCATTTTTTCACACTAGCCATGTATAGGCTAAGGTTTTGGATAGATAGAGTCAACATGAAAAATTCAATGCTACGGCCGGGATTTGAACCACGGATCTCCTGGTTTCCGTCCAGTCGCTTTCATCCATTGAGCTACCATGACCAACTTGCCTTCATGACATCAAATTCCCCAGTTGACTCATTTTCCCGGTATACCACTAGGCTTCTTGTATTCAAGATTGAATCTTTCATGTTGACTATCTATCAAAAACCTAGCCTATATACAGCTAGTGTGATAAAATGATTAATTTCCATCAATTAACTAAAATATTAAGAGTTAAATGATGAAACCAGGGACTCAAGTACTTACGACAGCAAGTCGCCACAAACGGTGTATCTCGGATACGAGAGCCCCTAGTGGTTTACCGGGAAATATACGAATCAAATGGAGAATTTAATGTCATGATGGCAAGATGGCCATGGTAGCTCAATGGGTAAGAGCAACTGGACGGAAACCAGGAGATCAGTGTTTCAAATCCCGGCCATGGCATTGGATTTTTCAGGTTGACTATGTTACTTCTATTATTTAAATATTAATGCACAATACTTGCATACATATTTGTGTTCTCTTTCGTCTGCTTGAAAAAAGTTAAAACACCTTTTTATCCTCGGTAATCTAATTAATGTCATTTCTTGATGAATTTAAAAATGTAGCAAACATTATATGCCAGTTTTGCAAATTTATTCTCTTTCTCTTTTCTCTTTACTGCTCAAACGTGTAAAACAAATAAATAAAAGTATAATTTGAGTAAAAATACGTTTTGGAAGTAAATGTAGATCGTTAGCATTTACTTTCTATACCTTGTTTCACGTAAGCTTGACCGGTAATCTCTTAACGGTCACGTGACCTCATCTCCTCTCATTGGCTGCTGTTTGGTAGAGACTGTTTTGCGGTAAAAATTAGTTCGTTATTTAACATGGTGATATATCTTTATATGTTGAAAGAGAATTGTCAAATATTTACTTTCATAACTGTTTCAATTAAATATATTACGCAACAGAGTTAATTTATCTGAAATGTATGTTAATTCTTAAACAAAGTAAAGAGGAGGTTCCTTTGCATCTAGGCCTGCCTTTCTGATTACACAAGAGCACGTGCTTTAGCGGTAGTGAATTACATATATTTGTTTATATTTGTTTATATGAGTTTTATCACTGACCTTGTTCTGAACTGGATTAGTCATGTATTGTCATTAGAAGGTGTACTGTGCGCGTTCGAGAGATACGTTATTTTATTGATCGTTTATTGCGCATGTACTTATTATATGTATAATGGCAGAGTCTACCGCCAGTTTTTTGCTGAAGCATCATAAGGGTAAGCCATTACAAAGCGGTGAAAAAAGAATTGTGTTGCATGTGTTTAATGCACTCACAGAGAAGAATCCGTCTTTGTTAGTGAGGGAAGTCGAACAGTTGTGCTCCGAACTTACAGGTGTGAGTGTTAGGTCCATAGGAACATCGCGACGTGAAGTTGAGAAAACAGGAAAACTTACCACTCCAGGCAAACGCAGGAATAAAGAAAAGCGCGTGCTCGGAGAATGCGATGAGTTCGTTAAAACTGCTGTACGTCGTCATGTGCATAGTTTTTTCTTTAGAAACGAACTCCCTAACATAAATAAAATTTTGTCTGCTGTAAATGAAACAGCGAAACTGTTACTGCAGAATCCGAATCCGAGATGGAGGGGATTACTCCATTACCAGATTCTCCATAACGCGTGAGTTCAGTTTCATTATAAACTTGTATTTTTGCATGCCTTCATATACTTATTTGCATGATTTTAGCTATCTCCTGGCATTTGACGTTTACTGCAGTTTTAAATGTGATGGGAAGGCACCGCCTATGGCCTATGGCGCGAAAGCATTAGCCAATTAGGGCGAGGGGGAGGGTTGTTGAACGCGGAGTGATACATTTCAGCCGGGCAAGGTTATATGAAACAGAGAATAGGGTATTTAAATATTCACGTGTTGAAATCTTAAAATGTTCTGAGAGCCAAAAGTATAGGATTTAATTGGAGCTAAACTTTCGAACTATTTACAAAAACTAATCTTTAAACATTTTAAAAAACAGAATTTGCAATGGCTAACCTTAATAAACAATCACTTTGTCGCAAATTAAGTTGACTAAATTTGATGACAAGAAACCAAATCACTTGCTTGTGACATGAATTGAAACGACTGCTTTTATGTTCCATGCAGCATACAGTTCTTGTAAAATCCTCAACAATCATAAACTTTCCTATATTTGCTTCCTGCATGGAAAACATCTCGATTTTCTTTTTAGTTTAATACCACATATATTATATCGGCATGAGAAATAACATGTGTATATTGATTTCTGTGAATAATTCTTTATTTGGCAAACACCTAGACAACAATGAAATCATAACAGACTAAAACATACTACTGCAAAAATGTAGAGTTTATTGAAAGACATTTATGTCATTTTGAATTGGTATTTTCGAAATATAAGTTTCAACGTTGTAAGTTTAGATGTTTTTTAGGCTCCACCTATCGGACTTATCTGATGACTTGTAATTCTTCCTCTTTCATTCCATTATTTTCTCTGCATCACAACACATGACTACGAGTAAATACTTGAATTCTGTTTCCACATATTGAAACTTTTACTTAATTTGATACATTTTCTAGATAAAAAAATATATATCTGAGAAAATAGTGAGGGTAGAAGATTTACTTTTTATGCACTACGACATAGTGTACTGGAGCGTTGTGTTCTGGTTCCTTGCCACGGAACGCGCCGGGTTCGATCCCACCTCTGAGGGTACGGATTTTAAGACCCGAGTATAGGACCGGTACCCATTTAGCAAACTGATGTATCTGACGAGCTGTAAGAGGTAGCATAGTGTACTGGAGCGTTGTGTTGTGATTCCCTGCTACGGAACACGTCGGGTTCGATCCCACCTGTGCGGGTAGGGATTTTAAGACCCGAGTATAGGACCGGTACCCACTTAACAAACTGGTGTATCTGAGGAGCTGTAGTAGCTAGCGCATCCCAGACTGAAAGCGAACTTTTCGGCTGACTATTCCAACTTGTAGAGATGGGCGTGAGGTAGTGAGACGGAAACCTGAGGCTATAAGCAAGTGAGGGAAGATAAAACTGCATTAACTAAAGAATGGGTCACATAAGCTAAACGCGTGAGAAAAGGGTGACGAAGAAGAAAAAGGTCCCCTAAGAAATGTGAGAAAAAGTCAAAATATTTCTTCCCGTGACCCCAAGGGTCAAAACCCGGTGGGACGAAAAACTGAACTTGCCTAGATATAGGACGGGGTGAAAGACCAATAAGATTAAATATGAGGAAAACAAACCTCCAATCAAAATTGCTATTCATCACGAGATACGGGCGGAATAGTCATGAAATAGGAAAGGGGCGTGGATAGATAGTCTACGGCCGGAAATGACGCGAAGAGTCCAGGAAACGCGCGACACTTCATCTTGGGTCGTTTCGGGGGATGGCGGCGTAAAGTGACGAGACATTGTAGAGTAAAAATTACAATTAAAGCGGGAAAGTGAAACGTGGGCAACTTGAATAAAAGAGTGATGCCGACGTCGTGACGAGCAAGTGTGTTGGGGAGCAAGCTATGATCTAAATGTTCTATAAATAAACTGATGGGGGAAATCAAGGATGGGTTAAAGGACACAGTGGAATTTTAGATAACGAGAGAGCTGATTGCTTGGCTAAGAAGGCTGCAGAATCCAATCTTCCTGTGACATACTCTTTATGTCCTATTTCTACTGTAAGGAGAATAATACATCAACATATTCTTGAAAAATGGAACCAACAATGGCTAACAACTCCAAATGGAAGTTTAACAAAAACATTAGTTTTCCCTAGTGTATATGACAGAGGAAAATGTGAAACTCTTGTACCAAATTTTGTTTTGACACAATTTTTAAGTGGACATGGTAAATTTGGTGAATACTTATCACGCTTTCACTTAACATCCAACCCCGAGTGCATGTGTGGTGAAGAATTTCAAACTGTGGTTTGTCTCCTTTTCTGTTGTCCCATTTTTTGGAGAGAAAGACAAGAATTAATATTCAAGCTAGACTCTCTAGGAACTGAATTTTCTGCTCCGCTCACATCTTTGCTAATGAAGCCACAACAGTATAAGTACTTCATGATGTTTATAAACTCAGTGTTTAAACGTCTGAAATAGTTTAAATTAATATGCATCAGATTATAACATATTTTCTTCCTTCTAGTATTTAAAATATTTTTGTTAAAATTGTGTATTTTTATGTATCAACTCTAACCCTAATATACCACGGTGTAAAATATGGTTCATAAATCTGGATAAATAAAAAAAAGTCAAGGAAGCATAGTGTATTTCCACTTAAACGCCGGACCCTGGGACAGTACACTTATGCTCACCCGTACTTACAACCGAGAACCATTCACTGGTCCGGAGCATAATCGGTCTTTCCCTGATTGCATCCTACACCAACAGGATCCTGACCTCAACGCCTTTTTCCTGAACTAGGATTATATCCACCGATTCCCGCCTCAGTAGGCAATCCGTTGGCAAGTCCAGACCCAAATCGGGCTGTATGTCGTCAGTTAATATAGCATAATATTTAATGAATGTGAAATGTGAATTTAACATTTGCAAAGTCAAGCAAATGCTTCTTTCATATATGGGTTTTCTTTACAACTGTTAATACACACGTTTATTGAACCATTCTCTTATCAAACAGCAGTAATTCAAAGCAGGGTAATAGTGAATGTGCTTGTAACACCAACACTAAACGCAATTTTCACGCTCATGCCATTTATCACCGAGGCAGTTTATGTTTTATGTTTGTGGTGTATGTATCTCAGATGTCATTAACAGTCTAACAAGGCAAATAACATTTTATAGTGTTTTATATTATCTACTTACACGTATTATCAAAGACTGATATGAACTTTATTATCAAGAAAGCGTGCCTTAAACAACCTATTTATTGCTTCTCATGTTCTTTGATAAAATCTTAGCATCATAAACTTGTTACCATTTCCTGCATTCAACATCTGCCCATTGTTACATGCGTGTCAACAATAATAAAGTGTATTTCATATTGCAATTGAAGCGGCCAGAAGCAGAATTGTTTCAAAATTGTGCAGGAGAGCTGCTAAAAGTTTACAAAAGTAATTTTATATACCAAAATAGTAATATAAATGAAAGAATTTTATGTGATGGGTCTGTTTGGAGGTACAAAGTACTGTACTGAACTGTTTCTCACGGTTTCACATACGTGTGTGACAGGATATTTTATTATTAAGACTTGACAACTTTTAACTTAAAATGGATGAAAAGTTGTTAAGTCAGTTGACTTAACAGCTTCTGATTCTTAATGTTATAATACACAACCATGGATAAACAATTACTTTATTTTAACCAATATATCTCTACTATGGACTAATCCAGTATGCACTCCATGGATTGACACACAACATTGTCATCAAAACATTCCATTTCTACTACATCATCTTCTACCTCACTTCCATATGTCATTGTGTCATAAAATGTGGTACCCTCTGGCAGAGTGACATGTACCAGTAGTGAATGAACATCGTAATATTTTGCCTTCTTAATCTTCCGAAGCCTATCTGGTATGTTTTTCGCAGCATCACATGCCTTGTGTAAGCCTCGATAAAGTGAAGAAGACATTGTGTGACGAACTTCTGGTACACATACTTTTTGGAAGTACACACCTCGGATTAAAGTGAATTCAGGAATACTTCTTTCAAGGACATAGTCGAACAATTCAACAACTGGAGTGCCATCACGTTCCCCGTTATTGGTCAGTGAACGTTTGACATGGACAACATCAATGGACTTCTGTAGTGAATCTTTGATTAGTTTCGCCCATGTGGGAGGGACTAAGACTTTATCCATTGATCCTTTCTTCTCAAAATTTCCAAAAATTCTGTCAATAGGCATGAAAGAGTGCCCTGTTATTGGGAAACACAGATAACTTTCTGAAAGCGCACTTGAGGAATGTCTAAAAATGTCTAATGTCTAAATGTCTAATCTAAAATATATCAACAGCTGACATCAAAGAGCTTGTGTAGCACAGTGTAGTTGCAAGAGGTCCCAAGTTCGAATCTCGGTCAGGGTGAGTTACCTGGATAAGGTTTTCCCGGGGTTTCCCTTATCCTTCAAGACGAATGTCGGGTAGCTCTAAGCTCCATGGACCCTGGATTCATTTGAACATCACATCACTCAATTCATTCACCGTCCGATATGACTTAACGTTGGAGGACGTAAATTACACACACACACACACACACACACACACACACACACACACACACACACACACACACACACACACACACACACACACACACACACGCAGTATATTTGCCTCACCAAACGGCTAATGCGGCAACTACTTGACTTAACATCTAACTCGAAAAGGCTGACTTAACAACTTTTATTTCTGAAATTGATGCCCATTCAGCATGCCAGGGTCATAATATGTTCGACGTAACATCTTCTGATCCACAAATATTTTAGCACAATTATAGAGCTGGTATCCAGAGTGCTTATCGTGTATTTGATAGGGTTTCTCAAAAATTTGTTTAACAACTTCTGAATCTGAGTGCCTCAATTACGTTATACCGTACCCCAAGCTGCCGTGGCTGATAGAGATAACATGAAACTGTTCTCTGAGAAGCGATGGAAATTTGTCTACATTGTTAAATACAGAACAAAGATCTAAATTTATCATCACTTATGTTCTATATTGGTACGCCACTTCATATCATCTACTGCTTTCCTAGGAGTGTAATGCATTGCAAGTAACTCTTTCTTTCCGGTTCAGTACGCAGGAAGAGAAACTATTGTCTCATTTAGGAGCGTTAAAGGTGCTCTCACTCACGTCAGCTATGGTTGCTGAAGTATTTCATTATAATATTTTCCTGCTTTTGAATGAGCTGTACTCCTCTTCTGGAAAAAATTATCTCCTTGCAGCATTATTAAATACCATTTAGCTTTGTGTCTGTTGAAACTATATAGCTCTTTGAAGCAATAATCTATATAGGAAATATTATGGAAGCTTGAACAGTTTCAGTTCATTAAGAACCCTTAATTATAAAATAGGTTGCCTATATTATGTAGCTTACATCCTGAGACATGGTGAAACAGGTGCTTTCCGGTATTCTTAGATTTTTTTTCTTCTCTTGGGTGGGAGGACAGAACATTAAGGCTAGAGGGCATAACCGCTAATAAAATATTGCCTTTCTCTACCGAAGGGATGGGCGTAGAAAGGTTCGTTCCATGTTACACAAAACTTAATTGAGCCTGGAAGGAAATTGACGTTTTTCTTTTCATAAGAATGAAAGGTGAAAAAAAAAAAAAGACAACCTCGATAAACTCATCGATCTGTTTAAAATTGTTTCCACATCTATAGAGACCGCCACTGAATCCATTGCTCTAAAATACACACTTTTGTTAACAATGTATATTTCTACTTTTAGACTTCTAAAAATCAAAACTTTTCCCTTCAAAACTACATAGAAATGAGACGACGTAACGTTAAAATGGAGCTTTGAAACATGGTGGCGTGTGCTTTGAAATGTTTTAATAATAAAGTGGAAACTCCCGTAACCATGACAACTGAAGAGTTGTATTCATATCCAAAACTAATCAAACATAACTATATTGTAGTAACTTGTTGGCATTTTTTTAAAAAAATTGAAGTGATACATTGCAAGTCATATTAACATATTTCCGGAGTTCCTTGGACTTAGAAGCATTAGTATATTCAAGCAGAGGATAGAAAAATTGAGAGCTTTAAGTGAAAACTATGAAATGTGTAGCACTGTATACTACCTTATAGGAAAAACATTTTACCTACTTATGGAAAACGTTTAGAAACGTTCTCTCTTCTTAAACACGTCAAACTTCAACTGCAGTTTGGTTGTGATTTCAGTATCGGTTTTAAACTTGTTACTTCGAAAGAGCAAGAAGTTACACCAGTATCCATTCTATTTTTATTTAGGATGAACATGTAATAATTAGTGTTGCAGTGTCACGGAAAACATTTGGCGACATCTTTAAAATCTTTACATCTTTAAAATATAAACAAGGGAAGTGTACTATGATTGCACAGCTTCAGCTATGGATCTGTTGTATCTATATCCACCAGTCTCCGATGATACTAAGCTGTTAAAAATCCAGTACAAGCCCTAACCATGGTAACTTGAAACAAGTCTAGAAGGAAAGCAGATAAATGCAATAAAATTTGACACTTACCGCGATGGCCAATGATCCGGCACGAAGATGTTCCACCAGGAAGGTCGCTTGTGTCTGTCCGTTATCTTATCTCCAACAGTTCCCGGTGCAGCACCTACCATTACGCCCTTGCGACGTTTTCTCTCCATCTTAATGTGCCAGGACTTACGGCGGTTTCTCTTGTCGGCAGCGATGGCCGTCGGAACGCTTGTTGGCGTCGTCGGAGTCTCCATGATTAGGGACTCCTGGAGCAAGCCCGGTATAGAGGATGTACTCCATTGTTTCGGGGAATCCCCCGCATTATTGAAATTGTCCAAGACCGTCTGCACCTTCATGTCTCGGTGACCTTTCTCTTCGTCCGAAACGTGAACGTACCACTCCGTCTCCATCACACACCCACTCCAATCGGGATGGGCAACACTTAACAATTCACCAAGGAAACGTATATCCGTTATAGAGCTCCTCACCAAATTTCACTTGCACAACTTTGTTGCAACACAATACACAATAGGATTACCTGCGCACACCTTTCCTTTGTACTGTTAGTGCTTCACAATGACACTTGTTCACAAACACTTGCACCTCTGTGATGAAGCCGCGCCAGAGAAAGTCGATAGTCACGTTCTAAGCCAGGAATTTAAAAACAAAAAATCTCCTTTCAAGGAAGTAATTGCACGATACGTTGGAAAGATTTCAAAGCCAAGGTAAGGAAAATTCATCCTGAAGACGGAAGTGCATTGCACATGGAAGATGTAGAAGCTGCTCCTTCATCGTGGGCGGAGACTTCAACGGCCGAGCTGCGTTACGCAATTCTCCTTCTCCGTACGTGCGGCAACTGGTGCTGAGACACTAACTTTACTGCTGTCGTAGCATCTGTAATAGAGTTGAGTAAAATGTGGGTCAGTGTTACACCTGCCTACTTTGTGTGAGACGCAGACCACGTAGCGGCGGGGATCTTGAGGTGAACCACTTGACATGAGCAAGACTTTCGCGTGGGGGGAAAAAAAGTGACAGGCGAAGTGGGGAGTTTTATCCGTAGCAAGCCTTCCAGATCACGCACTTCATTTCAATTTCAACTTCAGTATCAAGAGTTCAAACAGGAAGAGATAACGTCTTTATACGCGGAAGCATGACTTCCTATTTCACATACCATAAACCTTATTATCCATTTTATATCTGGTAATAAAACAAAGAACAAATGATAGCAGTGAATGAAGAACAGCAACTAAAAGCTGTTTCGAAAGGTAAAGCCAGACTGAAAAATCCAATGCCATAGCTACGATTTGAACCAGGAGTCTCTCTACCTTCGTCCTGTTGCTCTTAATCATCGAGCTACCACGACAACATACACTAAATTCTCTAGCTGACTCCTATTTTCCCGAGATCTCATAGCATGAGATACATTGACTTTATGGCGACTAAGTACTTAAGCTCTAGGCTTCACACTTTATCCTCTCTTAGGTCTATGTATGCAAATTATTGGAGACCGAGATATCCGTGATTTGAATACCGGATATGACACTGAATTTTTTCGGCTGGCTCTAACCTTTCTAAATCGTGTCCTATACACGGCTGGTGTGAAAGAACAATTTCCACTGAAACCGTAGTGTTGAATTCTTGATGATGTGTTCTGTATTCTTGATAAACCCATACGAGAACGAGATTAACAATAAGTCCCCCCCCCCTTTGCAATTTACGTCCTCCAACCTTAAGTCATATCGGACAGTGAATGAATTGGGTGAAATGATGCTCAAATGAGTCCAGGGCCCATGGAGCTTAGAGTTACCCAACATTCGTCTTTAAGGATAAGGGAAATCCCCGGAAAACCCTCATCCAGTTAACTCACTCTGACAGAGATTCGAACTCGGGACCTCTTGAACGTGAGGCAGACACGCTACCATCTACGCTACCAAGGCGGGCAAACAATACGTTATTGTTAATTTTCTTGTACAGTGTGATCCAAATAAACCTGAACCATTTCAATAGGCCATAACATTTAAACCAATAATAGGACTCACGTGAAACTTGAGAGGTTACATTACACTATTTACATCTCAGCGAAAATGCTGGAAGTGTCCTCCGCCAGCATCTATACATGTCTGCACTGATCTCAACATATTCTCTGAAGTTTTACGGAGAGTATCCTCGCTCATGTTACTTATTTCGGTTCGAATGGATTCCTTGAGAACACCAATTGTCCGTACTCTATTATTGTACACTATTTTTTAGATACCACTACAAGAAAAAAATCCGTGAGGTTAGATCAGGGGATCTGGGGGGCCACAGACCTTTTGAGATTATTCGATTATCAAAGATACTGATTGCAAGTTCCATGGTGTCATTAGAGTATGACATGTTGCTCCATCTTGCTGGAAATAACATTCTTTCAATTCGATACCATCTCCGTAAAACTTGAGAGAATATGGTGAGACGAGTAAAAACATGTATAGATGCTGATGGAGGACACTTCCAACATTTTCTCTTAGATGTAAATAGTTAATATTATCTCCCAATTGTGTATTATATTCTCCCAAAGTTGCACGGAGATGAATGCAAAGAGCACACGAGAATATAGCAGGCTTTACGTGATAGTCAAGGCTTTTAGGAAGTGGCCGCTATGAGAAGGCTTTGAAATTACGTTCTCTTTGAATGGCTAAGACTCAAAAAACGAACGACCCCTCCTGGAAATTAGGCATTGAAAAATTCAGACAAATAACTAGAAATGAGCGGTGCAAAAAAGCTTAAATTATGCATCATAACAGGCTCTGTATTTTGCATGGTTTGCCAACTATGCAAGTCATCCATAATGAAGTAAACTTCTGACAGCGTTTTGAAAAAGTCCATAATATACATTTAATTTCTCGTGAAAAAGTTTTAAACATATGACACTCCAATCAAAATCGTTAGAATGGTCGAGAAAATTAAAACTTTCGAAAAATGTGTCATACAAACGGCAGTGAAGATCTTCCTGTCACATCCTCCGAAGATCTAATTTGGGTTTAAAAGTACTTAACACGTGTTTCTGGTGAAATCTAATATCCAATTTTTGGATGAAATGCAAGATTTTCTCTGCATAGTACAGAAAGTAAAAATGGGTTACGACTTACGTTAATGAGATAAATTATGAATTATAAGCATAAAGGACGCACTATATGATACTATATTAACCATCATATTCTGGAAACGTTATATCCTTTAAATTCTAGACCATTTTCTCTTATTATTTAGGATACGCACCATGCTGAAATTCTTCAGAATGTGAACGCCTGCCATCTGATTACACTGATCCACTTTAACCAGTAAATCAGTTGAAAGATGCGACAATTTTCTTAATTATACCTATCATTTGATTAAAATGTATCCAGCAATTTTTTTAAACTTACTCCATGTTATTAATACCAACTCAAATACACAACAGTACCTAGGTTTTATCTAGAGTGGAATTTATCTAATCATTAAGAGAAGGTATATAAAGATTACAAGAAATGAATGCAATAAAGTATTAATTAGCTTGTTAAAATGATCTATTTAACAGTCCACCATACACTGTTTCGATTTCTTTTAGTATGGTTTGGTCTCAAGCAGTTTTGGAGAAGCTAACTTTCAATATCTACCCGGAAAACATATGAAGATCGAAAACAAATTAACCGAGGCTACGTAGGTGATAAAAACAAACGCAGCCGCGAGGTGATCAAATGTAAGATAAACAGCCATGATTTGTTAGAACACGTTTTAAGTATCTTATTGATCAAAAGTAGACTGACGTAGCGGCATAATCTTAAAATTCAAAGAATATTTAGAGCAAATGGGGCATTTATGTCAGGAAATGTCACTCCAGAAACAAGTCGTTCAACAAATATGACGAAAACAAACTGACAGATATTTTTGAAGAGAGAAACTACCTGAAACTGCATAAGATGCTATATTTAGCAGCAGTGCCAGTTTCTAGAACAAAACTTCCCCTAAAACATGAAGAAAAATTAGTTTTTTTTTATTTACATCCTCCAACGTTATCATATACGTTAAGACGACGAATGAAATGGATGAAATGATACTCAAATAAGTCCAGGGTTCAGAGAGTTTAGGGTAATGGAAAACCCCGGTAAAACCCTTTTTTTAATGTCACGCACTTCATTTCAATTTCAACTTCAGTATCAAGAGTTCAAACAGGAAGAGATTACATGTTTATACGTGGAAGCATGACTTCCTATTTCACATACCATAAACCTTATTATCCATTTTATATCTGGTAATAAAACAAAGAACAAATGATAGCAGTGAATGAAGAACAGCAACTAGAAGCGGTTTCGAAAGGTAAAGCCAGACTGAAAAATTCAATGCCATAGCTACGATTTGAACCAGGAGACTCTCTACCTTCGTCCTGTTGCTCTTAACCATCGAGCTACCACGACAACATACCAGCATTACACTAAATTCTCCAACTGACTCGTATTTCCCCGAGATCTCATAAAATGAGATACATTGACTTTATGGCGACTAAGTACTTAAGCTCTAGGCTTCACACTTTATCCTCTCTTAGGTCAATGTATGGAAATTAATGGAGACCGAGATATCCGTGATTTGAATATCGGCTATGACACTGATTTTTTTCGGCTGACTCTAACCTTTCTAAATCGTGTACTATACACGGCTGGTGCGAAAGAACAATTTCCACTGAAACCGTAGTGTTGAATTCTTGATGATGTGTTCTGTATTCTTGACAAAAGCATATGAGGACGAGTTAAACAATTTTAAGTTATTGTTAATTTTTTGTACAGTGTGATCCAAATATACCTGAACCATTTCAATAGGCCATAATATTTAAACCAATAATAGGACTCACGTGCAACTTTGGGAGAATATAATACACAATTGAGAGGTTACATTACACTATTTACATCTCAGCGAAAATGCTGGAAGTGTCCTCCGCCAGCATCTATACATCTCTGCACTCATCTCAACATATTCTCTGAAGTTTTACGGAGAGTATCCTCGCTCATGTTACTTATTTCGGTTCGAATGGATTCCTTGAGAACACCAATTGTCCGTACTCTATTATTGTACACTATTTTTTAGATACCACTACAAGAAAAAAATCCGTGAGGTTAGATCAGGGGATCTGGGGGGCCACAGACCTTTTGAGATTATTCGATTATCAAAGAAACTGATTGCAAGTTCCATGGTGTCATTAGAGTATGACATGTTGCTCCATCTTGCTGGAAATAACATTCTTTCAATTCGATACCATCTCCGTAAAACTTCAGAGAATATGGTGAGACGAGTAAAAACATGTATAGATGCTGATGGAGGACACTTCCAACATTTTCTCTTAGATGTAAATAGTTAATATTATCTCCCAATTGTGTATTATATTCTCCCAAAGTTGCACGGAGATGAATGCAAAGAGCACACGAGAATATAGCAGGCTTTACGTGATAGTCAAGGCTTTTAGGAAGTGGCCGCCATGAGAAGGCTTTGAAATTACGTTCTCTTTGAATGGCTAAGACACAAAAAACGAACGACCCCTCCTGGAAATTAGGCATTGAAAAATTCAGACAAATAACTAGAAATGAGCGGTGCAAAAAAGCTTAAATTATGCATCATAACAGGCTCTGTATTTTGCATGGTTCGCCAACTATGCAAGTCATCCATAATGAAGTAAACTTCTGACAGCGTTTTGAAAAAGTCCATAATATACATTTAATTTCTCGTGAAAAAGTTTTAAACATATGACACTCCAATAAAAATCGTTAGAATGGTCGAGAAAATTAAAACTTTCGAAAAATGTGTCATACAAACGGCAGTGAAGATCTTCCTGTCACATCCTCCGAAGACCTAATTTGGGTTTAAAAGTACTTAACACGTGTTTCTGGTGAAATCTAATATCTAATTTTTGGATGGAATGCAAGATTTTCTCTGCATAGTACAGAAAGTAAAAATGGGTTACGACTTACGTTAATGAGATAAATTATGAATTATAAGTATAAAGGACGCACTATATGATACTATATTAACCATCATATTCTGGAAACGTTATATCCTTTAAATTCTAGACCATTTTCTCTTATTATTTAGGATACGCACCATGCTGAAATTCTTCAGAATGTGCACGCCTGCCATCTGATTACACTGATCCATTTTAACCAGTAAATCAGTTGAAAGATGCGACAATTTTCGTAATTACACCTATCATTTGATTAAAATGTATCCAGCAATTTTTTTAAACTTACTCCATGTTATTAATACCAAATCAAATACACAACAGTACCTAGGTTTTATCTAGAGTGGAATTTATCTAATCATTAAGAGAAGGTATATAAAGATTACAAGAAATGAATGCAATAAAGTATTAATTAGCTTGTTAAAATAATTTAACAGTCCACCATACACTGTTTCGATTTCTTTTTGTATTGTTTGGTCTCAAGCAGTTTTGGAGAAGCTAACTTTCAATATCTACCCGGAAAACATATGAAGATCGCAAACAAATTAACAGATGCTACGTAGGTGATAAAAACAAACGCAGCCGCGAGGGGATCAAATGTAAGATAAACAGCCATGATTTGTTCGAACACGTTTTATGTATCTTATTGATCGAAAGTAGTGTGACGTAGCGGCATAATCTTAAAATTCAAAGAATATTTAGAGCAAATGGGTCATTTATGTCAGGAAATGTCACTCCAGAAACAAGTCGTTCAACAAATATGACGAAAACAAACTGACAGATATTTTTGAGAGAGAAACTACCTGAAACAGAATAAGATGCTATATTCAGCAGCAGTGCCAGTTTCTAGAACAAAACTTCCCCTAAAATATGAAGAAAAATTAGTTTTTTTTTATTTACATCCTCCAACGTTGTCATATACTTTAAGCCGACGAATGAAATGGATGAAATGATACTCAAATAAGTCCAGCGTTCTGAGAGTTTAGGGTAATGGAAAACCCCGGTTAAAAACCCCTTTTATATTGTCCGTCGTCCAAAGTTAAGTCATATCGGACGATAAAGGAAATGTGTGAAATGATGTTCAAATGAATTTGGGGTACATGAAGCTTAGAGCTTCAGGATAAGAAACCCCCCTGAAAAAGCCTTATCCAGATAACTCACCCTGACCGAAGCACACGGGACTCCTTGAACGTTTGACAGCCATGCTACCATTTACAACACTGAGGCGGGCAAAGTAAAATTAACCCCTCTACACCAACTCGTGCAGAAGTTATGGCATTTTTAATGCAGAAATCATAGTACAAATGATACATGTACCACCAATTTAAAATGTTGTACCTTCAAAAATATAATTTTATGTGAAACACGGAATTCAAACTAAAGATTACATAAAGTACTAAAATTGATTTGTTTGCAGCTTTCGCCATTTATTCTTCCCTTATTGAGCACGTAGAATAAACTTGGGAACAGATATCGTGTCAAGCCATTTCTCTTGTCCCCTCCCTTCGTGAACTCCAAAGTGGAAAACTGGTTGCACCTATTTGTACGTATGGGTATTAGGAGCTATTGGAGGGGAGAATTACTCTTCTCACACCTTCGGAGTACTCTTCTCCAGGCCTGATTTATAAGGGTCATTCAGAAAGTAAGGTTATAACGACCCCTGGTGCAAAGGAAAAGTGTTTGTTTCGATGATGGGCACACTTGGCGAGTAGGGTTGATACTAAAACTTCATTTATTTTTTTCGATATGTTTGCCAGCCATTTCATTCACTCATAGTAAATTCTTCGAATAGTGACATTGTGGCTACTTTTCTTCCGTGCAAGATCCGCGCGCTCTTCTTTTACTTTGCACAACACACTGCGAATCATCGGAAGCTCGCGAAAGATAATGGTAATCTTATGAAGTGTCGACGTCATGTCACGTAGTGGATTAAGTTGTAAGGGAGACAGTACTGACCCTCATGACAAAGTAAGAATTGGGATACCATCAGTTATTTCTGAGGAACCTGTGCCAAAAATTTAAGAATATGTGCGAAACGACCATCATGTGACGCTTTACGACCTGCTCTAAGAATTTCCTGACTTTTCCGAAGATTCCTAGGTGAAATTTTGTCGAAAACGCTTTGATACAAGAGGCTAGTGAGATATAGCACGCAACTCAAGCAGAATTTTCAAAGCAGATTACCTTAAAATACCTGTGACAGCAGCGCGTGAATTTTTTGCTGGACATTATAGTGACAGGGAATGAAACGTGCTTCTGTAGCGCCATTTATCTCCCAATCGCCAGAATGTTTAAGTCGACTCATTTTGGTGGAAAGGTTATAGCGTCTGCTTTGGGGAGGGGGGCGCCGGGAATTCCTTTGGTGGATATTACGTCTAAAGGATACCATTAATGCAGATGCTTACTGCAATAGAAAAAAAAAGTCTATAAAGTGCCATTCAAAACCGCAGGAGTCAGCTGCTGATAGTCACCTACTCCTCCTACTCATCCAACTTGGCATTTTCGGACTAGCACCTTTTCCCTAATTATAGTTATAATTTCCCATAATTATGGGAATTTCTGGGAACCTTTTCTCCAACTATCAGGAGGTGGAGGAAGCTGTGAAGAACTGGCTGAAAGAGACGGTGGCGAAGGCCCATGCTACTGACATCCAAAAACTTTTTAATTTAGAACACGATATATATTTCCAATAAGTTATTTGTGCCATAGCCATTTTTGAATCGTTCGTAATGGATTTGAAATGTTCAATACTGTTGTCATAGTGTTGTCGCTATTCATGTGCTTTTCGCGATGTCAAGAAATAGAATTTTGAAGATAGTATATAGCGATGCGTTTTTAAACATCTGAACACCGCGTCAGTAACCTACGCATATAACAATGAAATTATACATTGTTTTCGCAAACGTTTGTCGAAAGTGGACAGAAAGATAACCTTCCGAAAGAACTGAATACAGAGGTTATAAGTAAACCAAAGTAGTTAAAATAATCAAATAAATATAGCACACTAAGTTCATTTTCTTATCATGTGTTGCTTTTAAAAAGGCTCTGTAGACAATATAAGTTTGTATACACGAGGGCTGTTCAGTAAAGAATGATCATAATTTTTCACACTAAAATTCAATCTTATTATCTTCTTTTAGCTTAATATGAAACAAACGCGCCGTAGTAGTTTCATTGTTGGTACTGCTGGTTCCCGCCGTGTGAGAACCAGGCAAGTTCAGACATGTTCATTATCGCCTAACGCTGCACTGGAGGTAACACGCGAGGGACAATATGCGACTTTGAAATTCTGTTTTGGTCTCAATAAATCTTCAGTTGAGGCCTATACAGTGTTACAGGAGACTTATGGAGAGTCCGTTCTACCCCACAGCACAGCTTGAGGGTGGTTTAAAATGTTTAAAGAGGGGAGACAATCAATTTCAAAGGAAGGTGGTCCCAGTGCTCCAGTTTCTGCCTTACGGAAGAAAACAACTCTGCTGCTGCCATCGTAAGAAAGGATCGACGAATTACCTTAAGTTCACTTTCTGAAATACTGAACATTTCATTGCTTGCCACCCACACGTGGGTGACAGAAACATCACACATGAGAGGTGTTTGTGCACGATGGCTTCCATGACTTGATTCCCGAACAAAACGACATTTGCATGCAGGTCTGCATGCAGTTAATGTTGATGTTAGAGGAAAATTCGGAGTTTCTTTCAAACGTAATTCTTGTTGATGAAACTTGGCTACATAATTTTGATCCTGAGAACAAACAGCAAAGCTCAGTGTGGAAATCTCCTCCGTCACCAACCCCCCAAAAAGCAAAAGTGGTTGCTTCTGCTAGGAAAGTTATGGTCATCTCATTCTTTGATATTCATGGAATGGTTTATCAGCATGTTGTACCTGCACATACATCAGTAACTGGACAATACTACAGGTATGTCCTGAAAACATTGCAAGTGCATATCAGGCACAAAAGACCACATTTCCATGAAGCAGGCTTGATGCTGCACCACGATAATGCGCGGCCGCATATTGCCAATGTTGTTACTGAATATCTTGCAAAAATCAACGTGAAGTACATCCCTCATCCTCCCTATAGTCCGGATTTAGCCCCATGTGACCTTTTTCTATTCTCTAACTTGAAGAAACGCCTTCGTGGGAGGCATTATCGATTACCAGAAGCAGTGGTGAAGACTGCGGCGGTGATTTTGGAGGATCTCTCAAAAATGGTTTCCAGCATGTCTTTGAAGACTGGCAGAAACGCTGGGCAAGTGCATCGCAATTCAGAGGAGATTATTTTGAGAAGCACCATCAAAATTATGAGGACGAATAAAGGTGCGTTGTAAAAAAAAGTGATAATTCTTAATTGAACAGCCCTCGTAGTACATCGTTTAATAAAGCACTGCACTGCATTAATGACATATATGAAGCACCAAGAATAAAGAATATGTAATAAGTTTGCACTTGTGTGGGCGGACACAGGTAACACTGCCTTGCTAAGCTGTTCTCAGAATGCTCTCTTTACATCCTGAAGGAAGCCTTGCGTGGTGATTTCTTCTAAATACTTCTGATAACTTTGTTCAAATTTATACAGACGTTTGAGACAGCGAGACGACAAATAAAAAGCATATTTTGTGACATGTATACATAAAATCGGGAGTTTCTACTCTCTCCTCAACTTTTGACAGTCGAAAGAAAACCTTACTGTTGTAGAAATGTAAATCTCTTTATACTTATTTTAAAAGAAGTAATATTTCCATTGGATTCAACCAGTTTTAAATTATATTCAATGTAATTTCATTTAAACAGTGCCTTATTACGTGAAAATTTCTTAACTTTGGGTTCTTATGAAGTGATAGCATGCTTGGCACGTAATTAATTATAGCTGTATCATATCTCTCAGTAATACCTAATGATTAATTTCAGAATAATATTTATCATAATTAATCGGAAGTAGATAGAAAAGAATTGTATACTCTAGTAAATTATAGAATAAGTTTGAGAATTAATAAAAATGTAGAGAAGAATTTGACATACGTGTTTCTTTTATCAGCGGATATTCTAACCTTCCGATAGGATGAGGACAACTGCCCAATATCCAAGCATGGAATATGTAAAACATGTTATTAAAATACTGTTGCGTCAATCGATTGTTTTTTTTCTCAACTCCACGCTTGGTTGATCATATCCGCCTTAGGCTACTAATTGGCCGAAATTTCATAACTAATTTTTGCTTAGGTCATATTAATATTTTGCAACTCTTTTATAAAATGAAGCTACAAATTCGAAATGCTTTTATAACTTTCCAAGTGCAATCTCATATTAGAAAATATGAAGTAAAAAATTGTTCTACTTATGACTTTTCAAAGATAAAGATATTCGTGGTACAAAATATCCAAGGCCAACTAGATTGAATTTCATATCGTGCACTACGCCCAAAAATTCACACTGTTTGAAACAAAATAGTGGTATGCATGGATGCATATCCAGGACAGCTGCTATCCTTTAGGCTATCTAAAATATTCCACAAAATTCAAATATGAGAACCTGTTTTCAATAGTTGCTATATACCAATTTTAATTAATTTCCACAGTTTCAACCCAAGTAATGTTTAAGCAAGCAGCAATTTAGGTAGCTCATTAAACTGTTATGCTGTGGCAAATTCAGTAGTAAAAATCGCATAGACTTTACTACCCAGAATTACGTAAACTATTCTTACAAACAATTTATTTATTATCTAGTCTGTAGTAATGAAAAATAATTTGTAGGGAAGGTTTTGTTGTACATTTCTTTGTAGGTGCGCGATAAGAATATGACAATAGTTGTAGTTCCCAGACCTGGGATTTAAAATCCCATTCTCTTTGCGTGTCAGGAAAAAATAAAGGAAAAAAATACAATAAAACCTACGAAGGCTTCCCATTTCTGAAACAATAACGAGGAATATTTCAGAAATATATTCAAGATCTCCTTGAAATGAAATGGTTTAGTCAAAAAGGAAAAGTATATTTATATATCTTTCCTTTACGCACCCACACCCCCACACCCCCACACACCCACACCCCCACACCCCCACACACCCACACCCACACACCCACACCCACACACCCACACCCCCACACACACCAGGGTGGGTCAAAAAGTAATGCCTCCTATATTTCTCTCTTTTAATTGCCAAAAAAATTGAATCCAATTTACATAGCTTGAAAACTACAACATTGACGATTAATTTGTCACTATTCAATATAATCTCCTTCCTTTTCCACAGTTTTGGTCCACCTTTTAACTAGGGCATGTATTCCAGTGTGGTAAAACACACGGTCTTGCTTCCTAAGCCATTGACGCACGGACGTTTTCACAGCCTCCCACGATGAGCTTCCTTTAGTGACCCGAACAGATGGAAGTCTGATGGTGACAGATCAGGGCTGTATGGGGGGTGAGGTAAGACTTGCCATCCCAATTTCTCAATTTCTGAAGTGGTGTAACGCCTGGTGTGTGGAGTTGCATTGTCATGCAAAAGAAGAACATCCGCCATAGTTTTTGTTGGACGAACTCGGCGAAGACGTGCTTTCAGCTTTTTGACAGTTCTGACATATTGGACAGTATTTATTGTGCATCCCTGCTCCAAAAAAAAAATCATAAGTACACCCTCTGCATCCCAAAACACTGTCGCCATAACTTTCCCTGCCGACCGCTGAGTTTTGATTTTATTTTTCTTGGGTGACGTTGCGTGATGCCATTCCATTGACTGCCTCTTTGATTCAGGTTCAAGAAAATGAACCCACGTTTCGTCTCCAGTTATAATTTTTCCAGAAACTCCTTTCCCTCCAAATTGAAGCGCTGCAAGTGTTCGGAGGCCTTGTTTTCCTTGTTTCTTTGTTTTGAGCGGTTAACATTCTTGGTACGCAACGTGAAGAAACTTTTGAGTAACCCAGTGGTTGAATAATCGTCATCACAGTGCCTTTATTGAGGGAGGTAACGCGACAAAATTCACCTGTTGTTACACGGCGATCACCTTGAATGATGTCATCGATTCGCTGAATGTTGCATGGAGTCACTGCAGTCACCGGCCTGCCGCTTCGCTTTTCATCTGCCAATGGTGTTTGCCTTTCAGCTTCGTTACAGCGACGAACCCATCCTCTAACAGTGCTGACATCCACCGTTGCATTACCATACACATTTTTTAGCCTTTCGTGAATGCAAATTGGCGTTTCACCTTCCGCAGTCAAAAATTCAATCACAGAACGTTGTCTAATACGAATGTCGATGTCAGCCATTTTGCAACGGAATGCAGTGCTTCCACCTGTTGACTTAGGAAGTTACTACTGCAGGGGATTGGAGAAGAAGGTTTGAGGAATTGCACCAAATTCAATGTTTTCACACAACTTACTTATTTAAGGAAAAAAAAGTAGGAGGCATTACTTTTTGACCTATCCTCGTATATATATATCGTTTGATTTAACGATACTTGCATCTTTTATTTCATAAGATTTTGAGCCCCTCTTACGGTTCACCAGCTACGCAAAAGCCATTTAGAATGAACATAACTTTAGAGGGTGTTCCAAGAAAATTCAACAGATACATTTAATTTTACATGAAATTATCTTAAACTTAATCAAAACATCCGCACACGCATACACACGCCATTTTCAAAACCTACTTTTGATGCAGGGGATTCAGCGAATCCGAAATCAATTTAAGTGAAATATTGGTTTCAAAAGTTTTGAATACTTAGAAAAAAACATCAGATTTTCGAAGCTTAAGAAGAAAATGAATTCAATGCCTTAGCCAGAATTTCAATTCGGATCTTCAGCTTACTGTTCTGTAACTAACCTAGATACCATGGTAACATACTCGCGTGACATTGATTCAACAAGTGACTCACATTTTCCATTATACTTAAATCGCAGTGTTTTGAAATGACATCCTAATGGCGCCACACGATTTCTAATTACTTTATAGCTAACACTATTGGGTTGAGAAGCCTACCGGTTTTGAATAATTACGTTTAATTAGCGGAGCAGAGTGCAACAAGGGTGCGTACTGATGGAAATGTGCATTCATTCATGTCCGCTAATCACTGAAGCACGATATTACATGGTCAGGTTCTCGAGTAAACACTAGCCTAGCCGACCTTGTGGGTTGATGGATGCCAGAATTAATCAGTCATTTACCAACAAAGCAGTGCATCTTCTCTATTTACATAGCTTTGAATAGAAGTGATTAACTACAGGAAATAAAGTCTCTCATTGAGCAGATTATTAGAGCACATAATTGATCTTTTTATCGATATGTTTTTATGTTCACAACGTTTGATATTCTAGTTTGTACTTTTTATAGATTGGGAAGATGCCTTCGATAAGTTCAGAAAAACTGTTACGAAGTTATTAGTAAAATATAGTGCTGTAAGTACACAACCTTTTGCCACTCAGAGGGCTATAAAAGGTTACCGCTGATTTTATTTCACACCTGTCGTGTAAAAATCAAGACTATGAAAACTACAGTTCACTGGGGATCTCAATAAATACAATAGTAAGTACTTTTTTATTGTTTATGACTGGTCCTTTAGCAGGATCATAATATACTTACAAGAAGCAGCACATGAAATCATAAACAAATTAGGTTGTATCACAAATACAGTAGCATTATCCTTATTAGATATTAGCGCTTTCAAAATTTTTTCAGGGAACAGCTTTAAGGGGACATTGAAATGATTTTATACAGCAATATGAATTGCCATGACAACGATGTTTGTAGAAAGAAACCGAAATGGAAGTTCCTATAATTCTAGAACAGTGACGAAAACAAATTCATACAGCAACTTTTGTGTCTCGGAAAATACATGAAGTAGGTAATGGATTTCTCAATAGCGTATGCACCAACGATGATTCCAACAATCCGATAACTGATATGTCACTCCCGGAAGGACCGTTTGAAATAGAGAATATCCCCAGAACATGAAAATCTATCTACATCATTAGAATAGTCAAAAGTTACACCGTTATACGGTACTCCCAAAGTCACAAAGGTTGCCGAAGTAAATTAACGGCACAACAAACTAAGTGTCGAGTAGATATTTGTCGCCAGAGTGCCCGCCTTGGTAGCGTGGTAGTAGTGTGTTTGCCTCAGGTTCAAGAGGTCCCGAGTTCGAATCTTGGTCAAGGTGAGTTACCTGGATAAGGCTTTTCCCGGGGTTTTCCCTTATCCTGAAAGACGAATGTCGGTTATCTCCAAGCTCTACGGACCCTGGGCTCATTTGAGCATCATTTCACCCATTCCATTCATTGATAAACTGATGAACTAATGATTGTCTCTTTAGTTTCAAGCTCACGCAGGACTCGCGGGCTGGGACCAAGAAATGTGGAAAGAAAAACTAAAACTCTCTCTATATGTTGTAGGTTTTGTCATGTATAGATGTGAATCCTTGGCTCATTTTACTCGAAAGCTGAAGATGTAAGAAGGGCAAATATCAAGGACTTGATCTCTTTTATCAGGACCATTAACAGGCACAAAGAGCTATCAAAGGTTCAAAATAGGCCACGCTCATGAACCGCAAAATATGCACTATTAAGTTAAAATACTTATTATTTGCAACTAATTGTGATTTCCTTTCCAAAGAGTGGTCGAAGTATGTATCCTTGCGCATTCTAGAGTAATTATGTAATGTGCGTCTTGGTAATACTGCAGAGTAATGTCCAACTTTAATTTGATGTTGCGCAAACGAGATAAGATCAGTCCGAGATCTTAGCAGGGGATTTAACCTGACAAAGCAACACGCCACCGAACTGCCTTGAAACAGGTAGTATGAACAAGCTTCCAAACTGGGATTGACAGGGTACATCCAGCATATAGAGGACTGCTAATACAGACATGCGAACTAAGTCTGTCAAAAGACGTTCACTTCGTGTGAATGCAGGTTTTAAATTTGCAGCACATTTACACATAGTCTTTCACTTGTTTTAGATTTGCGTTTTGCATTATCCTAGCTCGCATACCCGACAGTGCACGGTGAGCTTTTAGACTGCAGTAATTGTTTAACTGCATTTACTTTAAAAATTGTACATTGATCTGTAGGGATTTAATAACAAATTTTCCCCTTTACGCCTTTTAATTTAATTTCGCGCAGTCCCACTATCTTAAATGTTGCATAAATCCCATACCATATTCATACAAAAGGATGTTAGATACACCTAGGTGGAACCGCCGGTTTCCAGACACCCTACACAGTTTTTCAAGTTCCGAAAATTTGTATAGTTACTCTTTAGTGGTGAAAGAATCTTGGGTTGGAATGGTAAAATGTTTTTTTTCAAATAACTACTAGGTTATACTTTAAACATTTTCAGCTTCTTTTTGCCACATTTAATAACATAAAAGCTATGTAATTCTCACATAATCCATAAACATTTATCTTATACAACGAAAAACATTCTGCATTCCCAGGACATCAAGTTAACCTATTTGTAAAATATACTGTTCAATAAAGAATGATCATAATTTTCCGCACTAAAGTTCAATCTTACTATATTCCGTTAGCTTAATGTGAAACAAACACGCCGTATTATTTTCATTGTTGGTACTTCTGGTTCCCGCCTGTGAGAATCAGGAAAGTTCAGACATGTTCAGTATCGCCTACCGCTGGAATTTTTTTTTGGGGGGGGGGTGTAATTTACGTCCTCCAACATTAAGCCATATCGGACGATGAATGGAATGGGTGAAATGATGCTAAAATGAGCCCGGGTTCCATAGAGCTTAGCGTTACTCGACATTCGTCTTTTAGGATAAGGGAAAACCCTGGAAAAAGCTTATCCAGGTAACTTACCCTGACCGAGATTCGAACTCGGGACCTCTTGAACGTGAGACAGACATGCTGCCGCTGCAATGGAGGTAACATACAGTTAAAGTTGATGTTAGAGGAAGATCCGAAGTTTCTTTCAAACGTAATCACTGCTGATGAAACTTGGCTACATCATTTTGATCCTGAGAGCAAACAGCAAAGCTCAGTGTGGAAATCTCCTTCATCACCAACCCCCCAAAAAGCAAAAGTGGTTGCTTCTGCTGGGAAAGTTATGGTCATCTCATTCTTTGATATTCATGGAATGCTTTATCAGCATGTTGTACCTGCACACACATTAGTAACTGGACAATACTACAGGGATGTCCTGAAAACACTGCAAGTCCATATTAGGCGCAAAAGGCCACATTTCCGTGAAGCAGGCTGGATGCTGCCCCACGATAATGCGCAGCCGCATATTACCAATGTTGTTGCTGAATATCTTGCAAAAATCAACGTGAGGTGCATCCGTCACTCTCCCTATAGCCCAGATTTAGCCCCATATGGTTATTTTCTATTCCCTAACTTGAAGAAATGCCTTCGTGGGAGGCATTATCCATCATCAGAAGCAGTGGTGAAGGCTGCGGAGGTGATTTTGAAGGATCTCTCAAAATGGTTGTCAGCATGTCTTATAAGACTGGCAGAAACGCTGTGACAAATGCATCGCATTCAGGGGAGACTATTTTGAGAAGAACCATCAAAATTATGAGGATGAGTAAAGGTACGTTGTTAAAAAAATATAGTCATCATCCTTTATTAAACAGCCCTCGTATATCGTCTGTGACCATGGAGATAAAGTGTTCGCTATTTTCTAACGTTGGCATCTTTTTGTCTGTATGTAACTGTTTAGCATGCCCAGCTAATGAACTTCGATACAACATAAGTACAAAGAAAACAAATGAAAACTTTCTTACGTGAGGTCTACCTAACGGGTTTGTTATCCAGAAACTACGATGTATATATCTATAAAATTAGAATAAAGCTTATTCAGAGATATTGCCACTGTTTCATGATTAGGGCCCAGAATTTTAGGTAGAACATTCCTTCAGCTTAGCTTTCCTGTATGTTTAAATTAGGGTTCTTTTTAGATTTTTGTATTTATAGTTTTGTATTTATAATTTTCCTGTTCTGTTACTTATTTATAAAATTTATTCATTAACTTATTTCAGAAAAGTATATATTGTCAAAGATATTCGTCAAACAATGCACAAAGTAGTTTACTGTTTGCTATCTACGTTATTTTTTGGCATTGCAGTACATTGTTACATACATACTGTGACTTTGTGGGTGTGAAATCAAAAGCCCAGGTTACAAACACAAAAAATTGAACTTTATTTCCGTAGAAATACGCTTCGTACACATACACAAGGTCAAGAAAAGCAGCTGTTTACCCGCACGCGTTCAATTACCGACTGACCGTCTTTGGCGGGCGGGCTGCCTTTTTATGGTTTACTAACACTCTAGAGATTTCTCAAACAATCGAGACCCGGCTAGAACAAAGGCGAACTCTCGAGAAATCCGTCTCCTCTCCCCCACCGTTTCGACGAGCTTTTGTCTACACACGGCACTGCGCATCCCTTTGAATGCCTTGCCCCTCGATCAACAATGGCCTGGCGACAATACCAAAATTTTCTGTGGGTAAAAGTTCTTATTGTCACGCAATATGTTTTTGTATGACAAAAATGTTCTTTCAACAGAACATCGACATCATTGGAGCGTAGACCATTGACGTCAGTGCAGCAGGTTCTAGCGGTAGCTTTCCTGTATACTTTTCTCACTGCTATACCTACTGAGTTTGAATTTTCATGTCTTCAAAACCAGGATTTCACTAAATAATAATCTTCTGCAACTTCGAAGAACATACTGTGACTTTGTGGATTCGTGAAATTAAAAAGTCAAGGTTAGAAACACTAAAAATGGCTCTTTATTTGTGTAGAAACACACTTTATCCACCTTTACAGTAGCAGAATTACGTCACATACACAATAAAACTTGCAAGGTCATCGACCACAAAAGAGTTTACTTTTACAGCTGTTCGCGCACACGCGTCTAATTACCGACTGACTGCTCCTGGCGGGCGGCGGCTGCCTTTTTATAGATTTCTTACCATCCGGAATGTTCTCAAACAATCAAGACGGCGCTAGAAGAAAGATGAACTCTCCAGAAATCCATCTCGTTCTACCCCTCGTTTCGGCGATCTTTTATCTCCGCACTGCTCTGCCCGTCTCTTTGAGCTCCTCCCTCACGCCGCCTTACCTCAACAATGCGTTCGCGACAATACAGCTACCACAGGTCCAGGTATTTGTTTTTTCGAAACATTGTCGATGATATCTAGAGCTTCTTTCAGTAATGAAATGAAATGTGTAGTGTTTAACGCCCGCTTTTACTACATACGGCACCGCAGGCGATGACACTGATTGTACATGAGATGAAGATGGAGCACCGGTGGAATGAGATGGTGGAGGAAACCGGAGATCCTGAAGAAAACCCGCCCCAGCGCCGTGTTGTCCACTACAAATCTCACTTTGCGGTCGCCTGGGATCGAACCCGGGCCGCCTTGGTGAGAGCCAAGCGGTCTAACCACAGAGCCACGGCACGGCCACTTCTTACAGTGGTAAAGTTGTACTTTCCAAGTGGAGAATAGCTTTTAATGAAAAACCAAATAAGCATGTTGATATTAGTAAGGATATCTGCAAGAGTGGGGTAATCGAGTGATCTCTTAGCCTTGACAATGGAGGAGGCTTCTGTTTCGTCTAATTCATTGATATTTTTTATGTCCTTTAAGTGCTCCGCATAGTAAACGGCAACAGACAGTCAAGTTCCCCAGCGCGTATAGGCTCAGGAGAAAAAGGGGTTGCCGGTACTTCCTCTTTCAACAATTACATACGTGTTGGGGCTTTTAAGAAAACTTTCTTGACCGAAGAGCTCCGGAGGAGAAGAATTCGACGCTCGGTCGGACTGATTTGCCCGCAGATCTCCTCTTTATTGAGATGAATGTAATTTAAGGGTGCATTTCACTTGTTTTATTAATTTACCTCTTAAATGACTTTCCAAATCTACTTTGAAAATCGGAAAGTAACATGCTTGCGTTTCACAAAGGTTATTTTAGGTGTCAAACACTCATTTATGTGTTTTTAAGTGAAATAAGGTTAAAACTTCAGGAATACGTGCTTTACTTATCTCATATAGATATCCAGTATTCGTAAAGGGCAGCTAAACAAACAAATATAACAGAGGATCGATTGTTGCTTTTTAAACAGTCTTCTGTTCGCTAAAGTGTTACGTCATGACCATTTATGTATATTCCCTGCAATTCCGGTTTGTTTTTATACTCTGCGGAGTGCAGTAATAATTTGTATTCTGTGCAGTAACAACGTTTTCTCTACTCCATGGCATACTTAACTATAGTGAAGTCAAATCATCTTTGCAAGTATGTTCATTTATAATTCCGTATTTGCAATCGTACCCAAGGGCTTTATAATCTTTCAGTAATTTATGAAATGAAATTAGGTTCCAACGTCAATTAGAATGAATGGTTTTCAATAGTGTCCACATTTTATAATTTGTAAATAAGGGACGATGTATGAAACGATTGAAATTATGCTCAAATAAGTACAACGTCCATAGAGCTTAGAGGATAAAAATAAGTATAGGACTGTAGTTTCTACCAGGATCTAAACCTAAATGGATAAGGTTCATTCCCAGGTCTATTGAAAGCAATATTTTTAAGCCTAGGAGTAGCTTTCGAAAATTATGTAGCCTACAATTGAAGCTGGTAATCCTGATTTCGTTTCTTAATTTTACATGAAAGGAGATTGTTAATAATTATTGAGAATGACGTTAAATAATACAAATATATTTGCACATTACCAGTTCTCATTGGAGGAAAATAACAAGATATGTAGAAGTCAAGTGTTTAATCTAAAGGAGACAGTAAAATACACGATATATAAAGCTCAGGAGGAAAACAAAAGAAACGGCTAAGTAAAGAACAATGATTTCAGGTCGAGAATGGAATCCAGAGGACAAAATCTACCTTCGAATATTTTGATCAACAATCAAATGATATGTTTAATATTCTGTATTAACTATAACTAGAAAAATTCACCTCCAGGATGAAGAATTAAGTGAATTATTGGAGAAAATTAAAAGATACCATCGGAAGTGGAAAGAGAACATTTAGAGGATGGAAACTTCGAGACCAGAGGAAGACAGCTTCGAGAGTTGTGACGTGTTTCAGCCGGCAGCGAGGCCTGTAGTGCTTGTGACGTCAGGCAACATTCGTGCAACACCAAGTTGCCTATATAAATGGCGCTGTCAGTACAGATTCTGAGGGTTCACTGAAGTGTAGCGCACTCGATGACAACAATGTAGCTGCCACGTATCTAATGGAACTGCTAAATTTATAATGTGAAGATTTATTGAAGGACAAATATACACACAAGAAAGACTTGGCTGATTTTTATAAGAATGTCCCCCAAACCAGATTTCCGAGGTTGTATTCACTTGTCGCACGGACATTGTGTACGTTTGGCTCGACATATGTGTGCGAACAATTTTTTTCTCTGCTAAGTCCAAACCCCGAAATACCTTGTGGGTTCACAATCTAACATGCAGCCTTCGATTACAAATTTCACAGACATTACGTCCTGGCATTGATAAACTAGTTAAAGAAAAACGAAACAGAATGTGTCGGAAAATGTCCACGTAATTTTGTACTGAATGGGTCTTCTCTAATTTGCAGAGAAAATTGCTATTTTTTACTTTATTTACTTTATAACATTACTGAACTTCAGATCAACTAAGAGTTGAAGTTTTATATATTTTCTAATAGCACAGAGAAAAAATTTAATTATTTATAAACTGTAACCAACTGTGTAATTAAAGCAGTCAGCATTAATATTACAAAACCCAAGATGTACATATTAATACCCGATACGCCTCCTGTCTTTCCTACGCTGTCGGAACCCCAACATATCAAACTATTTCCTTCCTCTTGGGCAGCAGAAATTAGCGCGGTGACGTCACACGCTAACTTGTCTTTCGTTCGGGGGCATATTTGACGGTTAGAGCTCACGGAGGTGACGTCACACTGCCACTATCTGTCTTGCACTGTTCGAGACTAACACGGTAACCAGTGTTTTATAAGGCTTTGGGACGAAGAGGCATTCGACGAGCCCGTATGAGGTGGAAATAGCAGTCTGACTAGCTTCGAAATAGGTGTACAGCCCTAATTCATGTTAAGGAATACTTTAAAAAAAGTAAATAATAAATTAATGAAGGTAAATAAATAACCAAATATAATAATAAAAATAATATAATTTATTTTTTTGTAATCTACCTCCTCCAACGTTAAGTCATATCGGACGATGAATGAATGAATGAAATGATGCTCAAATGGGTTCAGGGTCCATAAAGCTTAGAGTTACCCGACATTCGTCTTTCAGGATGAGGTAAACCCCGTAAAAAGCCTTATCCAGGTAACTGAACCTTACCGAGATTCGGACTCGGGACCTCTTGGACGTGAGACAGACACTACCATCCACGCAACCGAGGCGGGCTAATATAATGCAGCTGTCATGTCGTATTGCATTTGTTTTAAATGCTAACAAGATAACATTAGAAATATACATACATGGCAAATCTTTGGCATTTCTCTGCAAATAATTTAGTAAAATGTTTTGCAGACTAATAGAGGAGTATATAGTTCCTTAACACCATCTTGTCCACGATGAAGTTTTATTGGTCAGGTTGTAAAAAGGAGGCAGGGGGAGAATTAACTTCTTGGTCGTTCACTTTTTGCTGTCAGTGAGTCTATTGGGGCTGGATTAGTCATGTTGGCTGCAGGCGTATCGTGCGAGAAATACTCTAATAACGAGGGTTTTAAACATGTTTTTTAAATTAGGTGTCTGTCCTTCATCTCA